>CM038053.1:128768540-128781040 GCA_021397845.1 Areca catechu
CGGGCACCAACTCAGAAGAAGACTTCAGAGCTCCCTTTGGATCTCTGATTGACATTGCCCGAGAAATTAGGGTTTGTAATAAGGTTGACCTGGTCAACCAGTTTTATTTATTTTATTTATTGAGTCACCATTTAAATTTTGTTGAGTCATGTGACTCGGTGCAAGTCCCAAGGTGTTTCAATTTGGTCCAAAATGGTGCCACATTTGTCTTCCAATCAATCAAGGTTCAAGCAAGTGGAGGCCACACTCCAAGCCACACGCCCCCACACTCCGAGCACACGCCAGAGTCCAGGAGGCGCCACAGAGGCATCCCAGTGTCATGGTCCCCACATCCAAAGAAAAAAATCAAATTGGAGGCAACTTTAAAGGGGCGCCCCATACCTGCCTATTTTACCTAAGCAAAGAAGGAAGAAGACTTCTCTTGGAGAAGAATCAAAGAAGGACATCCAACCTACTCCTAATTGAAGTTCAAATCAAAATCAAGAGCTTAACTTGGAGTGGAAGAAAAGAAGAATACCATAAGAAGAAGAGGACTCCAAATCCAAATCCAACTCCAAAGGAGGCACCAAAAAAAAAATTCAAAAAAATTCCTTTTATGGCCGTCCCAATTTTTTTTGGAACTCTTGGTCGGCCAAGAGAGAAGATTTTCTACCTAATCTAGTGGTTGGAGAGTTTAGTCCCACATGGAATTTGTACAAGCTTGAGAAAATTTTAGGTCTATATAATAGACCTCTCTTTGTAACTTTAAAAATCAATGAAGAAAAATTATTTTTGCTATTCTCTTTGTGTTGAGTGACCTAGGTTTCTCTTCTTCCACACTATTCTAAGTGTTTGCTCCGTGAGGGGTAATCCGGTTCCATTGGAGCCTTGAGAGGTGAGAGATCTCCATCTTTATCCAAAACCCTAGGTTAGCCACTTGAAATTCCAAAACCCTAGCCACCTTTCATTATTTTCCATCCACCAAACCCTAGATCCATCCATCTCCCACGGCCTCTCTCTCTCTACAAGTCCAGGCCTCCACCTTCATCCAGATCCAGTCCGCTACTTCAGATCCAGAGCAAGTTCCAAGGAAAATCACATCAGCATCCAGGAGAATCCAGTTTTCAGCAATTTCGATCTTCAAGTTCATCAACCTGGTAAATCTTTCCTTGACTCTCTGATTCCATCAATTGTTTTTCTTCTCTCTTCCAGATCTGAGTTCAGGAGAAGCCAACCCTCCAAAGGACCAGTATTGAGGATCCATTACGAAGATATCCGACTCCGAGGATCCAACAATCTGCTCGGGAGAGTTCTTCCACCAAAATCTGTGAAGATCATTGTCTGGTTAGATAAACCTTCCCTTCTCTTTATTTCTATTTTGTTGAAAGCTCGGAGCGAAACCCTAGGTCTGGAGTTTCTCAACCCCCAGCGATCCGTTGCTTCTAACTACTCTGATAATTTAGTTTCCTAAAATTGTGCTTTCAATTATCATATTAGTATCTTTCAATGTTAGGTTAACTTTTCTTTGATTTGAAGCCAACTTCTACAAACATAAAAAACAACAAAAAAATTAGTTAATCTTAATCTACTTCCGCATCGCATCCCTTTATTTGTTCTGCATCATTTTTTTGGTATCAGAGCCCAGTCTAGGGTTTCTGATTTGCTTGCTTGCTTGTGTTGATTGTTCTCTTTTATTTTGTCTGCTCGAAGTAGACTCCCCAGACGTCCGGTCCTAGGAACTAAGCGAGGCGCAAGCCTCCTCCTCCCATTCCACGGGGTGTTCCTAGGGCGTGTAGGGATCCATTGGTTATAACTTCGTAGCAGGGATTATAAACGGGAAGACAATCTAGTTGCAGCCCGTAATTTCCCTGTTATCTGAATTATTTCTCCCTGCATAAAACTCCAATTGCATGATTTTTACTTCGTTGAAACCAGTATATTGAACCTATTTTCCATAATTTTTCTGTGATTTATTGGTTTCGGTAAAATTCTGAGAATTAAAATACAGCAACTCTATTTTTTGTGTTCTGCAATTCAATTCCTTTTTGGAGTGATCATCTCATAATTTACTTAAGGGCAATTGACATCTAAGATAAGGGGAGGAGTTGATTACCTCTCCTTAGCCCAAAACCACCATCCAATCATTCGATCCTAGACCTAATTTAAATCAGTTAGACCTAATTTGCCCTAGTGGGCTAGGGACACCAATTGGTCGGGTCTAGGCTAGTGTTGAGTCAGTTTGCTGAGTTTTCTGTGTGTGCTTAGCACTCAGTGTCTAGAACGGTGGTTCAGGGACTACGTTCCCGAAGGGCTTGTGTGCTGGTCCGCCTACCTGGCCAATCACTGATTGGTGTCTAGGATTGGCGATCAGGACCTAACACCCTCCTTACACCTGCCTGGCTGAGTCCTGAGTTACTACAGGCTAGCTTGCCACTCTGATTGGGCATCTAGTTTGGACTCTAGGTCTAGTGATCCAGTAGTCGATTTAGTCTAGTCTCATTTTGTGTGCTTGCTTGAATCATCATGTCTACCAGAAATGGAGTGCCATATCAACCTGGTCAAACCCAACCTGATTTAGAGGCCATGATCAGAACTCTTACTGAAAGTATGGCTAAAATGAATCAGGATATGACAAACACTGTGGCCCAGTTTAGCGCACAAATTCATGAGGATCTTACCCAACTTAGGACCGAGTCCAAGTACTTGAAGAACCTAGACATCGGAATTGGACTCCTGACCCCGATTTTAATGTGCCTCAACCTCACCCACATCAAGAGCCTAGAAGGCCTTTATATAGAGATCCCGAACCTAATCATAGGAGGCCTGACCCAGAGCCTGAAGATAGAGATGATAGGTTCATCAGGAACATCAATTAGATGCACCCACTTTTGATGGTATCTGAACCCTAAGGGTATTCTGATTGGGAGGGTGAGATGGATCAATACTTTGAGTGGATGCTATGTCTGAGGAGAGGAAATACAAGTTTGCCAAGATGAAATTAGTGCGTCAAGCTAGGTTATACTGGGGGAACATTGAGCTAACCACTAGGAGACGGAATGTTGAGCCCATAACCACTTGCAGGTATGAAAGAAAAACTGAGAGATAAATACCTACCCATTTCATACCACAAAACCTGTTAGACCAATGGCAAAACCTGAAACAAGGAAACCGATCTGTCTCAGACTACATAACTACTTTTGATGATACCTAATGAGATGTGATGTGAGTGAAGCCCACGAAGTCACTTTGTCTAGATTTAGGGCTGGACTGAGGGAGATATCAAGAGAGAACTATTTCTGAGAGAGGTTACTGATCTAGACCAAGCCTACCAGATTGCACTGAACACTGAGAAATTTCAGAGAGGACCTATACCTTCTAGGGTTAGTGCCCCAATCCAAGGAATGGACCTAGTCAAGTTATCCCTAGTAAACCTTTTCAGGGTACTTCTACCCCTAGGCCCATGGACAAAGGTAAGGCACCTGACACCCAGAGAACCCCTAGTTCAAATATCACCTGTTTTAAGTGTCAGAAACCAGGTCACATTTCTAGTCAGTGTACTGCCATAGCCTGTTTCAAGTGTCATAAGGTAGGTCATGTTGCTAGCCATGCCCACGAAGATCCCTTTACATAGAAGAGGAGAGAATGATAATTCCGAGCCCAGTGAGGAATTGAAGAAGAAGTTTATGAGGCCGGAATGAATTTGGTTGAGGAGTATGAAGGAGAGGAGGAACCCAATGAATCTGACAATTAGGAGTTGTAAGATGCATCCTATCCCAGAATCTAGTTCAAGAGGATTGGCGTAGGACTAACATCCTACAGACTTTTCTTAAATTAGGGGATAAGGTATGTAAGATCATCATAGATAGGGGAGCTGTGTAAATGCCATCTCTACTAGCACTGTCAAGATGTTAGCTTAATCCCAGTTCCCCATCCCAACCCCTATAAGGTTTCTTGGGTAGATTCTACCTCCATACCCATCCAGTCTAGATGTCAAGTCCAAATCCAAATGCAATCTTATCACGAAAAGATTTGGTGCGATGTCTTACCCATGGGGTGAGCAGTATAATTCTCGGAAGACCTTGGTTGTATGATCATGATGCCACCCTCTTAGAAAATCCAATACCTGTGTCTTTAGTTTCAATGGGAAGAAGATTACGATCCATCCGTTCCCCCTAAGGACAAGGTAACTAAGGAGCTGGTAAGGTTAAGGAGATGAAAACTGGAGTGAACCTAATCAGTGCTAAGGATCTAGAACAAGAAATTCATAGTGGTTCACCCATCTGGATGTTGACTGCTAAGGACTTAGAACTTCGGAACCCTCAGAGCTCCTCAAGAAGTTAAACCTGTGTTAAAAGAATTTGAGGATGTCTTTCCCGAGGATTTGCCAGACCACCTTCCACCTCTTAGGATATCCATCATGCCATAGATCTAATCCCAGGAGCAACTTTGCCCAACTTGCCCCATTACAGGATGAATCCATCTGAGCATGAGAACTGCAAAGCAGGTTGGAGAATTATTGAGGAAGGGGTTTATTAGAGAAAGTCTTAGCCCTTGTGCAGTCCCAGCCTTACTGACCCAAAGAAATGGCACGTGGAGGATGTGTGTTGACAGTCGTGCCATCAATAAATTACAATCAAGTATAGGTTTTCCCATCCCTAGACTAGATGACATGCTTGATATGATGGCTGGTGCAATGGTTTTTTTCTAAGATTGATCTCAAAAGCGGCTATCATCAGGTTAGGATTAGACCGGGGATGAATGGAAAACTGCTTTCAAAACTAAGGATGGTCTTTATGAATGGGTTGTTATGCCTTTTGGGTTGTCCAATGCCCTTAGTACTTTCATGAGAATTATGACCCAGGTACTTAGAGCTTTCATAGGAAAATTTGTGGTGGTCTATTTTGATGACATCCTGATCTATGTAAGACCCCAACAGATCACCTAGACCACCTTAGAGCAGTCTGCCAAGTTTTGGAATGAGAGACTCTATGGTAATCTTAAGAAGTGTGAATTCATGACTAGTAGAGTTATCTTTCTTGGTTTTGTAGTAACCCCTGACGGCGTGGCGGCCGATCCTGAGAAGATTAAGTCCATAGTAGACTGGCCAGAGCCAACCAATGTGCATGAAGTTAGAAGTTTCCATGGCTTGGCTACCTTCTATAGGCGATTCATCAAGGGTTTAGTACTTTAGCTGCTCCATCACTGATTGTATTAGGAAGGGAGTTTCATTGGACTAAGTCAGCCCATAAAGCCTTCCTAGATCTTATGGATAAAATGACCCAGGCACCCATTCTGAGATTACCCGATTTTTCTAAAGAATTTGAGGTTGCCTGTGATGCTTTAGGTGGGAATAGGTGGAGTCCTAAGCCAAGAGAATCATCCCATAGCATTCTTTAGTGAAAACTTAATGATGCTAAGCTTAGGTATTCTACCTATGATAAGAATTTTATGCGGTGGTGCAAGCTTTGCGTTACTGGAGACATTATTGCTACCGCAGGAATTTGTACTATTTTCGGACCATGAGGCTCTTAGATTTCTGAACTCCCAAAGAAGCTTAACCCTAGGCATGCTAAGTGGGTAGAATATATCCAGTCCTATACTTTTGTCCTGAAACATAGGCTGGAGTTGAGAATAAGGTAGCTGATGCCCTTAGTCGCCGATCTCTGTTATTAACTTCTGTTAGAACTGAGGTCATAGGGTTTGAGCAAATCAAAGAGGAATATGAGTCTTGTCCGGATTTCACAACTGTGTATCAGGATCTAGTTCAAGGACCATCTAGTAATCACCAGGATTATACCCTTGTAGATGGTTTTTTGTTCTTCAAAAATAGGCTTTGCATCCCTAGAACTTCTCTTAGAATTTTTTGATTTGGGAAATCCATGCTGGAGGTTTAGCTGGCCATTTTGGAAAAGACAAGACCATTCTAGCTATTGAAGACCACTTTTTCTGGCCTAGCTTAAAAGGGATGTAGCTAATATTGTAGCAAGATGTCGAACCTGCGCTGTTGCCAAACAGCGAAAACAAAACACTGGCCTTTATACCCCACTCCCTGTCCCAGATCGTCCTTGGCAAGATGTGAGTATGGATTTTGTGTTAGGTTTACCTAAGACCCAGAGGAGACATGATTCTATCTGTGTCGTAGTCGACCGATTCTCTAAAATGGCCCACTTCTTGCCTTGTTCCCAAACTTTGATGCGTCTAAGGTAGCCACACTTTTCTTCAATGAGATAGTTAGACTCCATGGCCTACCTAAGACAATCTTTTCAGATAGGGATGTCCGGTTCACCAGTTACTTTTGGAAGACCCTTTGGCATAAGTTAGGGACAAAACTTAAGTTTTCAACTGCCTATCATCCCCAAACTGATGGCCAAACTGAAGTAGTGAACCGTAGCCTAGGAACTCTGCTGAGATGTCTTGTTGGTGAAAATACCAGAAATTGGGATTTATACCTACAAAGGGCAGAATTTGCATACAACACTCGGTCAATAGGTCTACGGGTAAGAGTCCATTTGAAATTGTACATGTGTACAACCTCACACACCTCTTGACCTAGTCCCTTTACCTCCACACTCGAGTCTCGAATCTGCTGAGAATTTTGCACAGAAATCAAACTTGCATAAAGAAATTCATGCCAAAATAAATTTAAGTAATGAAACTTATAAGAAGTTGGCTGATACTCAAAGGCGAGTCAAATCTTTGTTGAGGAGACTATGTGATGATTAGGTTAAGGCCTGACGGTTTCCTCCTGGAACCGTTAGAAAAGTTACATGCTAGGGGAGCTGGACCATTTAGAGTGGTAAAGAGGTAGGATCCAATGCCTATGTGCTCGAGTTGCCTCCAGAACTAGGCATTAGCTCTACTTTCAACATTACAGACTTAGTAGAGTACAGGGAGCCGCTGTGATTCCTAGTGAGCCTTTTGAGCCTAACCCTATCATTGAGAGTGATCCCGACCCTATGTGTCCACCACAAACTGGCCTGTGTGGAAAGAGCAGATTGAAAAGATCCTGGATGATCAGGTTATCTCTACTCGTAATCGAGGATACCAAGGTACCTGGTCCGCTAGCAAGGAAGGCCAAATTCTGATGACTCTTGGATCTCCCGAGAAGAATTACAAGAATTGGACCCAGACCTCTTGGAGAGATACCAGAGCCAACTTGAGCCTTACTCGACAGGGTCGAGTTCCTCCCACCCTGGGAGAATTGGTGCGGGCACCAGACTCAGAAGAAGACTTCAAAGCTCCATTTGGATCTCTGATTGACATTGCCCGAGAAATTAGGGTTTGTAATAAAGGTGACCTGGTCAACCAGTTTATTTATTTTATTTATTTCTTGAGTCCACCATTTAATTTTGTTGAGTCATGTTGACTCGGTGCAATCCCAATGTGGTTTCAATTTGGTCCAAAATGGGTGCACATTTCTCTCCAATCAACTCAAGGTTCAAGCAAGTGGAGGCCACACTCCAAGCACACGCCCAGCACACTCCGAGCACACGCCAGAGTCCCGAGGCGCCATAGAGGCATCCCAGTGTCATGGTCCCCACATCCAAAGAAGAAAAAATCAAATTGGAGGCTAAATTAAGGAGGCGCCCACACCTGCCTAATTTACCTAAGCAAAGAAGGAAGAAAACTTCTCTTGGAGAAGAAATCAAAGAAGGACATCCACATACTCCTATTGAAGTTCAAATCAAAATCAAAGAGCTTAACTTGGAGTGGAAGAAAAGAGAAATACCATAATAAGAAGAGGACTCCAAATCCAAATCCAACTCCAAAGGAGGTGCCATAAAGTTCCAAAACAATTCCTTTATGGCCGTCCCAATTTTTTTTGGACTCTTGGTCGGCCAAGGGAGAGGATTTCTACCTAATCTAGGGGTTGGAAGAGTTTAGTCCCACATGGGAATTTGTACAAGCTAGGAGAAAATTTTAGGTCTATATAATAGACCTCTCTTTGTAACTTTAAAAATCAATGAAGAAAAAAATTATTTTTGCTATTCTCTTGTGTTGAGTGACCTAGGTTTTTCCTCTCTCCACACTATTCTAAGTGTTGAGCTCCGTGAGGGGGTAATCCGGGTTCCATTGGAGCCTTGAGGAGGTGAGAGATCTCCATCTTTATCCAAAACCCTAGGTTAGCCACTTGAAATCCAAAACCCTAGCCACCTTTCATTATTTTCCATCCACCAAACCCTAGATCCATCCATCTCCCACGGCCTCTCTCTCTCTACAAGTCCAGGCCGTCCACCTTCATCCAGATCCAGTCCGGCTACTTCAGATCCAGAGCAAGTTCCAAGGAAAATCACATCAGCATCCAGGAGAATCCAGTTTTCAGCAATTTCGATCTTCAAGTTCATCAACCTGGTAAATCTTTTCCTTGACTCTCTGATTCCCAATTTTTTTTTTCTTCTCTTCCAATCTTGAGTGCAGGAGAAGCCACCCGCCAAAGGACCAGTATTGGAGGATCCATTACGAAATATCCGACTCCGAGGATCCAACAATCTGCTCGGGAGAGTTCTTCCACCAAAATCTGTGAAGATCATTGTCTGGTTAGATAAACCTTCCCTTCTCTTTATTTCTGTTTTGTTGAAAGCTCGGAGTGAAATCCTAGGCTGGGAGTTCTCAAACCCCCAGCGATCTGTTGCTTCTAACTACTCTGATAATTTAGTTTCCTTAAAATTGTGCTTTCAATTATCATATTAGTATCTTTCAATGTTAGGTTAACTTTCTTTGATTTGAAGCCACTTCTACAAACATATAAAAACAACAAAAAAATTAGTTAATCTTAATCTACTTCCGCATCGCGTCCCTTTATTTGTTCTGCATCAGTTTACCTAACCCAGAGGAGACATGATTCTATCTGTGTCGTAGTCGACCGATTCTCTAAAATGGCCCACTTCTTGCCTTGTCCCAAACCTTTGATGCGTCTAAGGTAGCCACACTTTTCTTCAATGAGATAGTTAGACTCCATGGGCCTACCTAAGACAATCATTTCAGATAGGGATGTCCGGTTCACCAGTTACTTTTGGAAGACCCTTTGGCATAAGTTAGGGACAAACTTAAGTTTTCAACTGCCTATCATCCCCAACTGATGGCCAAATGAAGTAGTGAACCGTAGCCTAGGAAATCTGCTGAGATGTTTGTTGGTGAAAACACCAGAATTGGGATTTATACCTACCAAGGGCAGAATTTGCGTACAATGACTCGGTCAATAAGTCTACGGGTAAGAGTCCATTTGAAATTGTACATGGGTACAACCTCTCACACACCTCTTGACCTAGTCCCTTTACCTGTCCACACTCGAGTCTCCGAATCTGCTGAGAATTTGCACAGCATGTAAAAGACTTGCATAAAGAAATTCATGCCAAAATAAATTTATGTAATGAAACTTATAAGAAGTTGGCTGATACTCAAAGCGCGTCAAATCTTTTGTTGAGGGAGACTATGTGATGATTAGGTTAAGGCCTGAACGTTTTCCTCCTGGAACCGTTAAAAAGTTACATGCTAGGGGAGCTGGACCATTTAGAGTGGTAAAGAGAGTAGGATCCAATGCCTATGTGCTCGAGTTGCCTCCAGAACTAGGCATTAGCTCTACTTTCAACATTACAGACTTAGTAGAGTACAGGGAGCCAGCTGTGATTTCTATGAGCCTTTTGAGCCTAACCCTATCATTGAGAGTGATCCCGACCCTTGTGTCCACCACAAACTGGCCTGTGAGGAAAGAGCAGATTGAAAAGATCCTGGATGATCAGGTTATCTCTACTCGTAATCGAGGATACCAAAGGTACTGGTCCGCTGGCAAGGAAGGCCAGATTCTGATGACTCTTGGATCTCCCGAGAAGAATTACAAGAATTGGACCCAGACCTCTTGGAGAGATACCAGAGCCAACTTGAGCTTACTCGACAGGGTCGAGTTCCTCCCACCCTGGGAATTGGTGCGGGCACCAGACTCAGAAGAAGACTTCAGAGCTCCATTTGGATCTCTGATTGACATTGCCCGAGAAATTAGGGTTTGTAATAAAGGTTGACCTAGTCAACCAGTTTATTTATTTTATTTATTGAGTCACCATTTAAATTTTGTTGAGTCATGTTGACTCAGTGCAAGTCCCAATGTGGTTTCAATTTGGTCCAAAATGGTGCCACATTTGTCTTCCAATCAATCAAGGTTCAAGCAAGTGGAGGCCACACTCCAAGCCACACGCCCAGCCACACTCCGAGCACACGCCAGAGTCCAGGAGGCGCCACAGAGGCATCCCGTGTCATGGTCCCCACATCCAAAGAAAAAAAATCAAATTAGAGGCTACTTTAAAGGGGCGCCCATACCTGCCTATTTTACCTAAGCAAAGAAGAAGACTTCTCTTGGAGAAGAAATCAAAGAAGGACATCCAACCTACTCCTAATTGAAGTTCAAATCAAATCAAAGAGCTTACTTGGAGTGGAAGAAAAGAAGAAATACCATGAGAAGAGGACTCCAAATCCAAATCCAACTCCAAAGGAGGCACCAAAAAAAAAATTCAAAAAAAATTTCCTTTATGCCGTCCCAATTTTTTTTGAACTCTTGGTCAGCCAAGAGAGAAGATTTTCTACCTAATCTAGTGGTTGGAGGAGTTTAGTCCCACATGGGAATTTGTACAAGCTTGGAGAAAATTTTAGGTCTAATAATAGACCTCTCTTTGTAACTTTAGAAAATCAATGAAAAAAATTATTTTTTGCTATTCTCTTGTTTGAGTGACCTAGGTTTCTCTTCTTCCGCACTATTCTAAGTGTTGAGCTCCGTGAGGGGGTAATCCGGGTTCCATTGGAGCCTTGAGGAGGTGAGAGATCTCCATCTTTATCCAAAACCCTAGGTTAGCCACTTGAAATTCCAAAACCCTAGCCACCCTTCATTATTTTCAATCCATCAAACCCTAGCTCCATCCATCTCCCACGGCCTCTCTCTCTACAAGTCCAGGCCGTCCACCTTCATCCAGATCCAGTCCGGCTACTTCAGATCCAGAGCAAGTTCCAAGGAAAATCACATCAGCATCCAGGAGAATCCAGTTTTCAGCAATTTCAATCTTCAAGTTCATCAACCTGGTAAATCTTTCCCTTGACTCTCTGATTCCATCAATTGTTTTTCTTCTCTTCCAGATCTTGAGTTCAGGAGAAGCCAACCCGCCAAGGACCAGTATTGGAGGATCCATTGCGAAGATATCTGAATCCAGGATCCAACAATCTGCTCGGGAGAGTTCTTCCACCAAAATCTGGAAGATGAAGATCTGTCTGGTAGGTAAACCATCTCTTCTCTTTATTTCTGTTCTGTTGAAAGTTCGGAGCGAACCCTAGGTCTGGGAGTTTCTCAACCCCCAGCGATCCGTTGCTTCTGAACTACTCTGATAATTTAGTTTCCTTAAAATTGTGCTTTCAATTATCATATTAGTATCTTTCAATGTTAGGTTAACTTTTCTTTGATTTGAAGCCAACTTCTACAAACATATAAAACAACAAAAAATTAGTTAATCTTAATTTACTTCCGCATTGCATCCCTTTATTTGTTCTGCATCACGGCGGTGCACCCCTTCCGTGGAGGGTGGGGCCTCCCGCCCGTCAGCTTCCTTGCACCTTCCGGGTTTCGCGCGCCCGTCGACTCGCACGCATGTCAGACTCCTTGGTCTTTGTTTCAGGACGGGTCGGATGGGGAGCCCGCGGGCCATTGCCTGGGGCGCGTCGGTGCCCCGGGGGGCACGCCGGGACGGCGCGCGCCGATCTCCGCCGCGCCGACGGCGTCTCCGCGGGCGGGTTCGACCGCCCGGGCTTCGGCCGCCGGCGCGGCCCGTCGGCGGCCGAAGCCCGGGCGGTCTGCGCCCCGAGCCGAGTAGCGGACCGGCTCGCCGCCGTTCTGCATCCGCCAGGGCGCATCGCCGGCCCCCATCCGCTTCCCTCCCGGCAATTTCAAGCACTCTTTGACTCTCTTTTCAAAGTCCTTTTCATCTTTCCTCGCGGTTTGTTCGCTACCGGTCTCTCGCCCGTATTTAGCCTTGGACGAAATTTACCGCCCGATTGGGGCTGCATTCCCAAACAACCCGACTCGTCGACAGTGCCTCGTGGTGCGGCAGGGTCCGGGCCCGACGGGGCTCTCACCCTCCCGGGCACCCCTTTCCAGGGGACTCGGGCCCGTCCGTCGCTGAGGACGCTTCTCCAGACTACAATTCGAGGGGCGCGGGCCCCCCGATTCTCAAGCTGGGCTGGTCCCGGTTCGCTCGCCGTTACTAGGGAATCCTCGTAAGTTTCTTCTCCTTCGCTTATTGATATGCTTAAGCTCGGCGGGTGGCCCCGCCTGACCTGGGGTCGCGATCCGGCATCACCGCCCCGACCGCGAGGGGGCCGTTGCACGGTGGGGGCGAGCGGGCACCTATCGGGTCCGCGCACGTCGGCAGGATCGCGGGCGCGCGTCCACCATCCACCGTGTCCGGCCACGCCGGCGGCCCGTTCTTCGGCCCGCCGTGCCAGGGGGGCGCGCGGGACCAGTCTCCGCATCCGGCCGCCCCGAGCCC
>CM038053.1:128783540-128798540 GCA_021397845.1 Areca catechu
GGGGTGGGTGTTTCGGGACGGGGAATGGGGAGGGACCACCAAGAAGGACGGGGCCGACGGAGCGGGACCGCAAGGTCGACCGGACCAAAGAGCGCACCGACCTTGGTTCCGCGCGCGCGCGGCCACGATTTTCGCCCGAGGGATCCGGACGGGCCGATAGAGCGGGACCGGGAGGTCGACCGGACCAAAGAGCGCACCGACCTTGGTTCCGCGTGCGCGCGGCCGCGTTTTTTGGCCCGAGGGATCCGGACGGGGCCGATGGAGCGGGACCGGGAGGTCGACCGGACCAAAGAGCGCACCGACCTTGATTCCGCGCGCGCGCGTCCGTGTTTTTTCGCCCGAGGGATCCGAACAGGGCCGATGGAGCGGGACCGGGAGGTCGACCGGACCATCGAAAACCGACCTTGGTTCCATGCGCGCCGCGGCCGCGATTTCGCCCGAGGGATCCGGACGGAGGCGATGGAGCGGGACCGGGAGGTCTACCGGACCATCGCACACCGAACTTGGTTCCGCGCGCGTGCCGCCACGATTTTCGCCCGAGGGATCCGGACGGCGGCGATGGAGCGGGACAGGGAGTCTACCAGACCAAAGAGCGCACCGACCTTGGTT
Organism: Areca catechu; assembly: GCA_021397845.1. Lineage (NCBI taxonomy): Eukaryota > Viridiplantae > Streptophyta > Magnoliopsida > Arecales > Arecaceae > Areca > Areca catechu. The sequence goes on from CM038053.1 coordinate 128,784,150, forward strand.
CCGCGCGCACGCGGCCATGTTTTTCACCCGAGGGATCCGGATGGCGATGATGGACCGGGAACGGGAGGTCGACCGGACCATCGAAAACCGACCTTGGATACGCTTGCGCGCGGCCACGATTTCGCCCGAGGGATCCGGACGGAGGCGATGGAGCGGGACCGGAGGTCGACCGGACCATCGCACACCGACCTTGGTTCCGCGCGCGCGCGGCCGCTATTTCGCCCGAAGGATCCGGACGGAGGCGATGGAGCGGGATCGGGAGGTCGACCGGACCATCGCACAACGACCTTGGTTCCGCGCGCGCGGCCGCATTTTTTGCCCGAAGGATCTGGACGGGGCCGATGGAGCGGGACCGGGAGGTCGAACGGACCAAAGAGCGCACCGACCTTGGTTCCGAGCGTGCGCGGCCTCGTTTCTCGCCCGAGGATCCGGACGGCGACGATGGAGCGGGACCGGGAGGTCGACCGGACCATCACACATCGACCTTGGTTCCGCGCGCGCGCGGCCGCGATTTCGCCCGAAGGATCCGGATGGAGGCGATGGAGCAGGACCGGGAGGTCGACCGGACCATCGCACAACGACCTTGGTTCCGCGCGCGCGCGGCCGCATTTTTCGCCCGAAGGATCCGGACGGGGCCGATGGAGGACCGGAGGTTGACCGGACCAAAGAGCGCACCGACATTGGTTCCGCGTGCGCGCGGCCGCGTTTTTCGCCCGAGGGATCCGGACGGCGACGATGGAGCGGGACCGGGAGGTCGACCGACCATCGCACACCGACCTTGGTTCCGCGCGCGCGCGGCCGCGATTTCGCCCAAGGGATCCGGACGGCGATGATGGAGCGGGACCAGGAGGTCGACCGGACCATCGCACACAGACGTTGGTTCCGCGTGCGCGGCCGCGATTTCGCCCGAAGGATCCGGACGGAGGCGATGGAGCGGGACCGGGAGGTCGACAGGACCAAAGAGCGTACCGACCATCGTTCCGCGTGCGCGCGGCCACGTTTTTCGCCCGAGGGATCCGGACGGCGACGATGGAGCGGGACCTGGAGGTCGACCGGACCAAAGAGCGCACGGACCTTGGTTCCGTGCGCACGCAGCCGCGTCTTCGCCCGAAGGATCCGGACGTAGGCGATGGAGCTGGACCGGGAGGTCGATCGGACCATCGCATAGCGACCTTTGTTCCGCGCGTGCGAGGCCGCGTTTTTTGCCCGAAGGATCCGGACGGGGATGATGGAGCAGGACCGGAGGTCGACCGGACCAAGAGCGCACCGACCATGGTTCCGCGCGTGCACGACCGATTTCGCCTGAGGGATCCGGACGGAGGCGATGGAGCGGGACCGGGAGGTCGACCGGACCATCGCACACCGAACTTGGTTCCGCGCGCGTGCAGCCACGATTTTCGCCCGAGGGATCTGAACGGCGGCGATGGAGCGGGACCGGGAGGTCGACCGGGACCAAAGAGCGCACCGAACTTGGTTCCGCGCGCGCGCGGCCGCATTTTTCGCCCGAGGGATCCGGATGGCGACGATGGACCGGGAACGGGAGGTCGACCGGACCATCGAAAACCGACCTTGGTTATGCTCGCACGCGGCCGTGATTTCGCCCGAGGGATCTGGACGTAGGCGATGGAGCGGGACCGGGAGGTCGACCGGACCATCGCACACCGACCTTGGTTCCGCGCGCGCGCAGCCGCTATTTCGCCCGAAGGATCCGGACGGAGGCGATGGAGGGGACCGGGATGTCGACCGGACCATCGCACAACGACCTTGGTTCCGCGCGCGCGGCGGCCGCATTTTTTGCCCGAAGGATCCGGACGGGGCCGATGGAGCGGCACCGGGAGGTCGACCGGACCAAAGAGCGCACCGACCTTGGTTCGCGCGCTCGCGCGCGGCCGCGTTTTTCGCCCGAGGGATCCGGACGGCGATGATGGAGCGGGACCGGGAGGTCGACCGGACCATCGCACACCGACCTTGGTTCCGTGCGCGCGCGACCGCGATTTCGCCCGAAGGATCCGGACGGAGGCGATGGAGCGGGACCGGGAGGTCGACCGGACCATCGCACAACGACCTTGGTTCCGCGCGCGCGCGCGGCCGCATTTTTTGCCCGAAGGATCCGAACGGGGCCGATGGAGCGGGTCCGGGAGGTCGACCGACCAAAGAGCGCACCGACCTTGGTTCCGCGCGCGCGCGGCCACATTTTTTGCTCGAGGGATCCGGACGGCGACGATGGAGCGGGACCGGGAGGTCGACCGGACCATCGCACACCGACCTTGGTTCTGCGCACGCGCGGCCGCGATTTTGCCCGAGGGATCCGGACGGCGACGATGGAGCAGGACCGGGAAGTCGACCGGACCATCGCACACCGACCTTGGTTCCACGCGTGCGCGGCCGCGATTTCGCCCGAGGGATCCAGACGGAGGCGATGGAGCGGGACCGGGAGGTCAACGGACCAAAGAGCGCACCGACCTTGGTTCCACGCGCGCGCGGCCGCGTTTTTCGCCCGAGGGATCGGACGGCGACGATGGAGCGGGACCGGGAGGTCGACCGGACCATCGCACACCGACCTTGGTTCCGCGCACGCACGGCCGTGATTTCGCCCGAATGATCCGGACTTAGGCGATGGAGCGGGACGGGAGGTCGACCGGACCATCGCACGACCTTGGTTCCGCGCGCGCGCGCGGCCGTGTTTTTTGCCCGAAGGATCCGGACGGGGCCGATGGAGCGGGACCGGGGAGGTCGACCGGACCAAAGAGCGCACGACCATGGTTCCACACGCGCGGGCCGTGTTTTTCGCCCGAGGGATCCAGACGGCGACGATGGAGCGGGACCGGGGAGGTCGACCGAACCATCGAAAACTGACATTGGTTTCGCGGGCGCGTGGCCGCGATTTCGCCCGAAGGATCCGGACGGAGGCGATGGAGCGGGACCGGGAGGTCAACCGGACCATCGTACACCGACCTTGGTTCCGCGCACGCGCGGCCGCAATTTCGCCCGAAGGATCCGGACGGAGGCAATGGAGCGGGACCGGGAGGTCGACCGGACCATCACACAACGACCTTGGTTCCGCGCGCGCGCGGACGCGTTTTTCGCCCGAGGGATCCGGATGGCAATGATGGAGCGGGACGGGAGGTCGACCGGACCAAAGAGCGCACCGACCTTGGTTCCGTGCGCGCGCGGCCACGTTTTTCGCCCGAGGGATCCGGACGGCAACGATGGAGCGGGACCGGGAGGTCGACCGGACCATCGAAAACCGACCTTGGTTCCGCGCGCCCCGCGCGGCCGCGATTTCGCCCGAGGGATCCGGATGGAGGCAATGGAGCAGGACCGGGAGGTCGACCGGACCATCGCACATCGACCTTGGTTCCGCGTGCGCGCGGCCGCGTTTTCGCCCGAAGGATCCGGACGGAGCCGATGGAGCGGGACCGGGAGGTCGACCGGAGCATCGCAAACCGACCTAGGTTCCGCGCGCGCGCGGCCGCGTTTTCGCCCGAAGGATCCGGACGGAGCCGAAGGAGTGGGACCGGGAGGTCGACCGGACCGGAGGACACTGACCTTCGTTCCGCGCGCGCGCGGCCGTGTTTTCGCCCGAAGGATCCGGACGGAGCCGAAGGACCGGGACGTCGACCGGACCGGACGGCACCGACCATGGTTCCGTGCGCGCGCGGCCGCGAAGATCCGCAAACTCGGAAGGGGCGGGCGTAGAAGGGGCATCCCGAGGTGTTCCGAGGCACAAAAGCTAGCTTGCGAACGCAAGGGAGGACCAAGACTCACGCCCAAATGTCGTTGGACCCGAGTCACGGACGGCCCAAGCACGAGAGAGCACCCAGCGCACCCTGGATGCGAGTCCAGGATGTCCAGGATGCGCACACCATGCGCGGGGCAAAAGGGCGGCCAGGACTCGGAACCACACAGCACAGGATGCGAGTCCCGGAGGGCACGACACTGGCGCGATCACAGAGCAGCCAGGACGCGAGTCCATGGAGGCCTGGGCGCGCGCCGCGCGAGCAGAAAATCCAAAACAGATACCCGGGAGAGTACCCAAGGGTCGCGAGCAACGTTGCAGAAGCTGGGGAGGGCCTGGACGCGCGCCTGGACGTGCGCGGACGCGCATCCGGGGCGGCCAAGACCCGCGCCCCGCCCGCAAGGGGGCTTGCCAACCTACTACCCGCGCGGGGCATCCGGCCAAGTCCACCCCGGGGGTTCCTGGGTCGCGAGCAGCATTGCAAATTCGGGGGCATGCCTCGCGTCCTTGCGCGCCCCGCGTCCTGGCGCGCCCCGCGTGACCCGCGCCTGGCGCTGCCAGGACCCGCGCCCGTGCGCGCGGCCGTTGCCCTGCGCCCGGCGCTGCCAGGACCCGCGCCCGCCCGGTGCCCCGCGCCTTGCGCGGCAAGGACCTGCGCCCGTGCGCGCGCCCGGTGCCCCGCGCCCGCCCGCTCCCGTGCGCGCGCCCGGTGCCCCGCGCCCGCCCGCACCCGTGCGCGCGCCCGGTGCCCCGCGCGCCCGTGCGCGCGCCCGGTGCCCCCGCCCGGCGCTGCCAGGACGCGCGCCCGCCCGCGCCCGTGCACGCGCCCAGTGCCCAGCGCTGCCAGGACACGCGCCCGCCCCGCGCCCGTGCACGCGCCAGGTGCCCCGCGCCCGGCGCTGCAGGATGCACGCCCGCCCGCGCCCGTGCGCGCGCCCGTTGCCCCGCGCCCGTCGCTGCCAGGACCCGCATCCGTGCGCGCGCCCGGTGCCCCGCGCCCGCACGCGCCCGTGCGCGCGCGCGCGGTGCCCTGCGCCCGGCGCTGCCAGGACCCGCGCATGCCCGCGCCCATGCGCGCGCCCGGGACTCGAGCCCGCCGCTGCCAGGACCGCGTACGCCCGCGCCCGTGCGCGCGCTAGGGGACTCGAGCCCGGCGCTGCCAGGACCCGCGCACGCCCACGCCCTTGCGCGTGCCCGTGGACTCGAGCCCGGCGGTGCCGGGACCCGCGCACTCCCGTGCCATCACCCGGGCGCGCGGCTGGGTTACCCGTGCACTCCCGTACCTTGACCCGCGCACGCCCGTGCCATGACACGTGCGCGCGCGCGCCCGGTGACCCGTGCACTCCCGTGCCATGACCTGGGCGCGCGTGCGCCCGGTGACCCCCGCATGCCCGTGCCATGACCCGTGCACGCCCGCGTGCTGCCCCTTGCGCCCGGCAGCACCGTGACCCGCGCACGCCCGCGCTCTTGCACACGCCCGGGGCCTTGCGCCCGTCGGTGCCATGACCCGCACGCCCATGGCCCCTTGCACCCGCGGTGTGGTGCGGGCACCAGACTCAGAAGAAGACTTCAGAGCTCCATCTGGATCTCTGATTAACCTTGCCCGAAGAATTAGGGTTTTTGGTTTGTAATAAGAGTTGACTAGATCAACTCAATTTAGCTTGAGTCTACATTACCTGCATTTTTATTTTGTTGAGTCATGTTGACTCAGTAGTGGACTAGGGTTTCAACCGGGGATGTTACATTTTCTCCCAAGACCTGGCAAGTGGACACCACACTCCCAGCCACACTCCCAGTCCAGGGGGCGCCATATCCACATCCAGCAGCCTTTGGTCCCCACTCCACAGATGGCAACCTCCTTCTTTCATGCACCAGATAAAGAGAAGAGCACAAATCAAGGGGGCGGCCAAGACTTTCCCAAGTGACTCCAAGCAAAGAAGGGAAGAAGTTTTTCTTGGAAGAGAATATCAAGGGGCGCCCATTACCTGCCAAAAACACCTAAAACAAAGATGGGAAGAGCCTTGACTTAGGGAGGAAGAAAAGGAGGAGTCCAAAAGAGTTCATCCAGGGAAGGAAGAAAATTTTCTTGAAAAAAATCAAGCAAGGTGGCGCCATCTACCTGCCATTTATAACCCAAATCCTAATTTTTGGTATTTTGGCCAACCATATGTAAGGGATTTGCCCTAATTTGGAGATCCCCTCCTTTAGTCCCACATGGGAAAATATGAAACCCTTCTCCCTTGTAAAGCATTATAAATTACATCCCTCTTGTAAGTTGAAAAAAAAAAATCAATGAAGAAAAAATTATTTTGCTATTCTCTTGTGTTGAGTAACCTAGGTTTCTCTTCTTTCGCACTATTCTAAGTGTTGAGCTCCGTGAGAGGGTAATCCGGGTTCCATTGGAGCCTTGAGGAGGTGAGAGATCTCCATCTTTATCCAAAACCCTAGGTTAGCCACTTAAGATCCAAAACCCTAGCCGCCCTTCATTATTTTCAATCCATCGAACCCTAGCTCCTTCCATCTCCCACGGCCTCTCTCTCTCTACAAGTCCAGGCCATCCACCTTCATCCAGATCCAGTCCGGCTACTTCAGATCCAGAGCAAGTTCCAAGGAAAATCACATCAGCTTCCAGGAGAATCCAGTTTTCAGCAATTTCAATCTTCAAGTTCATCAACCTGGTAATTCTTCCCTTGACTCTCTGATTCCATCAATTGTTTTTCTTCTCTTCCAGATCTTGAGTTCAGGAGAAGCCAACCCGCCAAAGGACCAGTACTGGAGGATCCATTGCAAAGAAATCTGAATCCGAGGATCCAACAATCTGCTCGGGAGAGTTCTTCTACCAAAATCTGTGAAGATCATTGTCTGGTTAGGTAAACCATCTCTTCTCTTTATTTCTGTTCTGTTGAAAGTTCGGAGCGAAACCCTAGGTCTGGGAGTTTCTCAACCCCCAGCGATCCGTTGCTTCTGAACTACTCTGATAATTTAGTTTCCTTAAAATTGTGCTTTCAATTATCATATTAGTATCTTTCAATGTTAGGTTAACTTTTCTTTGATTTGAAGCCAACTTCTACAAACATATAAAAACAAAAAAAAAAATTAGTTAATCTTAATTTACTTCCGCATCGCATCCCTTTATTTGTTCTGCATCATTTTGGTATCAGAGCTTCCGTTCTGCATCATTTTTGGTATCAGAGCTTCCGTTCTGCATCATTTTTGGTATCAGAGCCCTGTCTAGGGTTTCTGTTTTGATTACTTGTATGAGTCTCTCTCTTTTTACTTTGTCTGCTCGAAGTAGACTCCCCAGGACGTCCGGTCCTAGGAATGAAGCGAGGTTCAAACCTCCTCTTCCCATTCCATGGGATCTTCCTAGGGCGTGTAGGGGATCCGTTGGGTTACAACTTCGTAGCAGGAATTGTAAACGGGAAAGTACTCTGTTTTCAGCCCGTAATTGCCCTATTTTAGGAATTATTTCTCAATGTAGGTAACTCCAAATTCAGTGATTTTTGTTTTTCTGAAACCAGTATAATTGGAAATTTTTCTTAATTTTCCTGTGATTTATTGGTTTCCTTAGGATTTCTGAGAATCAAATTACTGCAACTCTATTTTTGTGTTCTGCAATCCAATTATTTTTGAGTGTTCATCTCTTAATTCATCTTAAGGGCATTTGAGCATCTAAGATAAGGGGAGGAGTTGATAACCTCTCCTTAGCCCAAAACCACCACCCACTCATTCGAACCTAAGCCTTTAATCTAAAATTGATTAGACCTAATTTGCCCTAGTGGGCTAGGGATATCAACAAGTCTGGTCAAGGCTAGTGTTGAGTCAGTTTGTCTGGTTACTCTGTGTGTGCTTTGTACTCAGTGTCTAGAACGGTGATTCAGGGATTCCATCCCGAAGGGCTTGTGTGCTGGTCCGCCTACCTGGCCAATCTCTGATTGGTGTCTAGGATTGGCATCTAGGGACCTAACACTCCCCTTACACCTGCCTGGTTGAGTCCTGGTTACTACAGGCTAGCTTGCCACTCTGATTGGGCATCTAGTTTGGGCTCTAGGTTTAGTTAGCCAGTAGTCGCTTTAGTCTAGTCACATTCTGTGTGCTTGCTTACATCATCATGTCTACCCGGAATGGAGTACCCTACCAACCTAGTCAAACCCAACCAGATTTAGAGGCCATGGTTAGAAATCTTACCGAAAGTATGACCAAATTGAGTCAGGACATGAATGAGGGTTTTTCCCAATTTAGGGATCGAGTCCAAGTACTTGAGAAACGTAGACATCAAAATTGGATCCCTGATCCAAATTTAATAGGCCCCAACCTCATCCATGCCAGGAGCCTAGGAGGACCTTATACCGTGATCCTGAGCATAACCTTAGGAAGCCTAACCATGATATCTATAGTGTGGATTGTCTATGAGAGGTCCTTACAATATTCTAGACCAGTCACTCAACAACCCAAGTCTTCTAGATCAAACCATTTAGATCCACACCCATGCCCAAGTAAAGTCTCTACTAGCTTGAAACCCAGTGTGACCCGGGTTCCTATATCTCAAGAATGTTTATTTTGTAGAGAAATAGGCCATAAATCTAGTCAGTGCCCACGCATAGGACTGGCTTGTGCACAGCTAAGTGGTAAGAATCCTAAGGATGACATTAATGAGGGAGAACCCAAGCCTACCAATGAGGAAGAACGGTTAGGTATGACAAGCCTAGAATCAGTTGACCCGATTACCACTGACCCGAAACCCATTGGAGATGGCATCGAGGAAGTATATGATGCTGGCTTGAGTCTAGTTGATGAATATGAGGGGGAAGAACTTGAAGAATGTGACATTGATACTATTGGTTCCTTACCTGAGGAGACCTTGGAAAGCAACCAACTGGTAGGACCTAGTTCAGAAATTCAAGAGATTTGTGAGAACCAGGTTCCTTTAGTCAAATACCCCCAGGAAGAACTCATAGTATTAGCCCGAGCTATTAGTTCGTACCCTCTAATGACAGTAATTCCCCAAGTACCAATTGAAGATCTTTGCACTGAACTGTTTAAGTTTGCCCACCCTATGGTAGATCCTCTCCTTAGGATGACTGAATCAAGCCTCTTACAATTGGACCTTGTCCCATGCCCAGCCACTAAGGTCTCTCCCGTAATCTCAGTTGAACATCCTTGTCTTGAGCGGATTGATTCACCCAGTCCTGTAGAAGTCCTCCTTATGGCCCCAGACCCCTTCCTTTGCATGACTGACCTACCCTTCTATAGAGTATACATTTCCACACCCATAGGTCAAATTTCAAGTCTTGAGGTCATCATCCATAGGCCCTTCCATGAATCATTCTCTAATCCAGTTCTTGAGAAAGTGGATCATTATTTGCTTAGAGAACAAACCTTAACTATTGCAATCACATGTCCTAGGCTATTTCCCGAACCATCTCTTGATCCATTCCTGGGAGTAGCAAATTTTTACTTTCGTAAGGATGACCAGTTGACACTCATAGATCACCATTCAAACCTTCAGGTCACCACCTTTAATCAGCAGGTAATTCAAGACTCCACCTCATATTTCCTCCCTTTCTCTAGGACTTCCAATGCTTCTTACACCATCCAAGTATACTTTGTCGAAGTCTTTAGAGTGAACCACGTGTCAGAACCTATTAGGTTTGCCACCTACTTCTGGAAGACCTTATGGCACCTACTAGGCACCCATGATAAGTTTTCATGCTCTGCATGCCATCCTCCGACCCAAGGTCAAACCTAGAGAGCCATAGTTTGTTAGGTTTAGACCTAGGGTTCCTTTGAATAAAGTTCATTCTTTAGGAATGCATCGTCAATCGAGTTTAGGACATTGTCTCAGATTTTGGTTAAGTGAGAATACCAGGAGTTGGGATTTGTATTTACCCAGGGCTAAATTTGCATATAATGTTTCGATCAATAGGTCTATAGGCTAGAGTCCCTTTGAAATTGTTCATGGATATAAGCCTCACACACCACTTGATCTGATTTCACTATTAGTCCACACACAAGTCTCTTGATGCACTTGCATAGCATGTAAAAGACTTGCATAAAGAAATTCATGCCAAAATAAATTTAAGTAATGAAACTTATAAGAAGTTGGTTGATTCTCAAAGGCGAGTCAAAACTTTTGTTGAGGGAGACTATGTGATGATTAGGTTAAGGCCTGAACAGTTTCCTCCTGGAACCATTACAAAGTTACATGCTAGGGGAGCTGGACCATTTAGAGTGGTAAAGAGAGTAGGATCCAATGCCTATGTGCTCGAGTTGCCTCCAGAACTAGGCATTAGCTATACTTTCAACATTACAGACTTAGTAGAGTACAGGGAGCCAGCTGTGATTCCTAGTGAGCCTTTTGAACCTAACCCTATCATTGAGAGTGATCCCGACCCTGTGTCCACCAACAAACTGGCCTGTGAGGAAAGAGCAGATTGAAAAGATCCTGGATGATCAGGTTATCTCTACTCGTAATCGAGGATACCAAAGGTACCTGGTCCGCTGGCAAGGAAGGCCAGATTCTGATGACTCTTGGATCTCCCGAGAAGAATTACAAGAATTGGACACAGACCTCTTGGAGAGATACCAGAGCCAACTTGAGCCTTACTCGACAGGGTCGAGTTCCTCCCACCCCGGGAGAATTGGTGCGGGCACCAGACTCAGAAGAAGACTTCAGAGCTCCATCTGGATCTCTGATTAACCTTGCCCGAAGAATTAGGGTTTTTGGTTTGTAATAAGAGTTGACTAGATCAACTCAATTTAGCTTGAGTCTACATTACCTACATTTTTATTTTGTTGAGTCATGTTGACTCAGTAGTGGACTAGGGTTTCAACCGGGGATGTTACATTTTCTCCCAAGACCTGGCAAGTGGACACCACACTCCCAGTCCAGGGGGCGCCATATCCACATCCAGCAGCCTTTGGTCCCCACTCCACAGATGGCAACCTCCTTCTTTCATGCACCAGATAAAGAGAAGAGCACAAATCAAGGGGGCGGCCAAGACTTTCCCAAGTGACTCCAAGCAAAAAAGGGAAGAAGTTTTTCTTGGAAGAGAATATCAAGGGGCGCCCATTACCTGCCAAAAACACCTAAAACAAAGATGGGAAGAGCCTTGACTTAGGGAGGAAGAAAAGGAGGAGTCCAAAAGAGTTCATCCAGGGAAGGAAGAAAATTTTCTTGAAAAAATCAAGCAAGGTGGCGCCATCTACCTGCCATTTATAACCCAAATCCTAATTTTTGGTATTTTGGCCAACCATATGTAAGGGATTTGCCCTAATTTGGAGATCCCCTCCTTTAGTCCCACATGGAAAAATATGAAACCCTTCTCCCTTGTAAAGCATTATAAATTACATCCCTCTTGTAAGTTGAAAAAAAAAAATCAATGAAGAAAAAAATTATTTTGCTATTCTCTTGTGTTGAGTAACCTAGGTTTCTCTTCTTCCGCACTATTCTAAGTGTTGAGCTCCGTGAGGGGGTAATCCGGGTTCCATTGGAGCCTTGAGGAGGTGAGAGATCTCCATCTTTATCCAAAACCCTAGGTTAGCCACTTAAAGATCCAAAACCCTAGCCGCCCTTCATTATTTTCAATCCATCGAACCCTAGCTCCTTCCATCTCCCACGGCCTCTCTCTCTACAAGTCCAGGCCATCCACCTTCATCCAGATCCAGTCCGGCTAATTCAGATCCAGAGCAAGTTCTAAGGAAAATCACATCAGCTTCCAGGAGAATCCAGTTTCAGCAATTTCAATCTTCAAGTTCATCAACCTGGTAAATTCTTCCCTTGACTCTCTGATTCCATCAATTATTTTCTTCTCTTCCAGATCTTGAGTTCAGGAGAAGCCAACCCGCCAAAGGACCAGTACTGGAGGATCCATTGCGAAGAAATCTGAATCCGAGGATCCAACAATCTGCTCGGGAGAGTTCTTCCACCAAATCTGTGAAGATCATTGTCTGGTTAGGTAAACCATCTCTTCTCTTTATTTCTGTTCTGTTGAAAGTTCGGAGCGAAACCCTAGGTCTGGGAGTTTCTCAACCCCCACGATCCGTTGCTTCTGAACTACTCTGATAATTTAGTTTCCTTAAAATTGTGTTTTCAATTATCATATTAGTATCTTTCAATGTTAGGTTAACTTTCTTTGATTTGAAGCCAACTTCTACAAACATATAAAAACAACAAAAAAAATTAGTTAATCTTAATTTACTTCCGTATCGCATCCCTTTATTTGTTCTGCATCATTTTGGTATCAGAGCTTCCGTTCTGCATCATTTTTGGTATCAGAGCTTCCGTTCTGCATCATTTTTGGTATCAGAGCCCTGTCTAGGGTTTCTGTTTTGATTACTTGTATGAGTCTCTCTCTTTTACTTTGTCTGCTCGAAGTAGACTCCCCAGGACGTCCGGTCCTAGGAACGAAGCGAGGTTCAAACCTCCTCTTCCCATTCCATGGGATGTTCCTAGGGCGTGTAGGGGATCCGTTGGGTTACAACTTCGTAGCAGGAATTGTAAACAGGGAAGTACTCTGTTTTTAGCCCGTAATTGCCCTATTACAGGAATTATTTCTCACTGTAGGTAACTCCAAATTCGGTGATTTTTGATTTTCTGAAACCAGTGTAATTGGAAATATTTTTCATAATTTTCCTGTGATTTATTGGTTTCCGTAGGATTTCTGAGAATTAAATTACTGCAACTCTATTTTTGTGTTCTGTAATCCAATTATTTTTGAGTGTTCATCTCTTAATTCATCTTAAGGGCATTTGAGCATCTAAGATAAGGGGAGGAGTTGATAACCTCTCCTTAGCCTAAAACCACCACCCACTCATTCAAACCTAAGCCTTTAATCTAAAATTTGATTAGACCTAATTTGCCCTAGTGGGCTAGGGATATCAACAAGTCTGGTCAAGGCTAGTGTTGAGTCAGTTTGTCTGGTTACTCTGTGTGTGCTTTGTACTCAGTGTCTAGAACGGTGGTTCAGGGATTCCATCCCGAAGGGCTTGTGTGCTGGTCCGCCTACCTGGCCCATCTCTGATTGGTGTCTAGGATTGGCATCTAGGGACCTAACACTCCCCTTACACCTGCCTGGCCGAGTCCTGGTTACTACAGGCTAGCTTGCCACTCTGATTGGGCATCTAGTTTGGGCTCTAGGTTTAGTTAGCCAGTAGTCGCTTTAGTCTAGTCACATTCTGTGTGCTTGCTTACATCATCATGTCTACCCGGAATGGAGTACCCTACCAACCTAGTCAAACCCAACCAGATTTAGAGGCCATGGTTAGAAATCTTACCGAAAGTATGACCAAATTGAGTCAGGACATGAATGAGGGTTTTTCCCAATTTAGGGATCGAGTCCAAGTACTTGAGAAACGTAGACATCAAAATTGGATCCCTGATCCAAAATTTAATAGGCCCCAACCTTATCCATGCCAGGAGCCTAGGAGGACCTTATACCGTGATCCTGAGCATAACCTTAGGAAGCCTAACCATGATATCTATAGTGTGGATTGTGTCTATGAGAGGTCCTTACAATATTCTAGAGCAGTCACTCAACAACCCAAGTCTTCTAGATCAAACCATTTAGATCCACACCCAAGCCCAAGTAAAGTCTCTACTAGCTTGAAACCCAGTGTGACCCGGGTTCCTATATCTCAAGAATGTTTATTTTGTAGAGAAATAGGCCATAAATCTAGTCAGTGCCCACGCATAGGACTGGCTTGTGCACAGCTAAGTGGTAAGATTCCTAAGGATGACATTAATGAGGGAGAACCCAAGCCTACCAATGAGGAAGAACAGTTAGGTATGACAAGCCTAGAATCAGTTGACCCGATTACCACTGACCCAAAACCCATTGGAGATGGCATCAAGGAAGTATATGATGCTGGCTTGAGTCTAGTTGATGAATATGAGGGGGAAGAACTTGAAGAATGTGACATTGATACTATTGGTTCCTTACCTGAGGAGACCTTGGAAAGCAACCAACTGGTAGGACCTAGTTCAGAAATTCAAGAGATTTGTGAGAACCAGGTTCCTTTAGTCAAATACCCCCAGGAAGAACTCATAGTGTTAGCCCGAGCTATTAGTTCGTACCCTCTAATGACAGTAATTCCCCAAGTACCAATTGAAGATCTTTGCACTGAACTGTTTAAGTTTGCCCACCCTATGGTAGATCCTCTCCTTAGGATGACTGAATCAAGCCTCTTACAATTGGACCTTGTCCCATGCCCAGCCACTAAGGTCTCTCCCGTAATCTCAGTTGAACATCCTTGTCTTGAGCGGATTGATTCACCCAGTCCTGTAGAAGTCCTCCTTATGGCCCCAGACCCCTTCCTTTGCATGACTGACCTACCCTTCTATAGAGTATACATTTCCACACCCATAGGTCAAATTTCAAGTCTTGGGTCATCATCCATAGGCCCTTCCATGAATCATTCTCTAATCCAGTTCTTGAGAAAGTGGATCATTATTTGCTTAGAGAACAAACCTTAACTATTGCAATCACATGTCCTAGGCTATTTCCCGAACCATCTCTTGATCCATTCCTGGGAGTAGCAAATTTTTACTTTCGTAAGGATGACCAGTTGACACTCATAGATCACCATTCAAACCTTCAGGTCACCACCTTTAATCAGCAGGTAATTCAAGACTCCACCTCATATTTCCTCCC